>CM030374.1:20671780-20697842 GCA_003604175.2 Clonorchis sinensis
AATCGTGCGTTGCTGGGTCGTGATTGGCATTGCTCTTATGGCTGGTGATATCGAAGTTTTACGTTCTAGGGGTATGTTTTTGAATGTAGTTTTGAAATTTTTTGTTTTATTTCGATGATGCTATATGCAATTTTTAATTTTTGCTATCCTTGTGTTGTGTGGCCTTCTTGTTCCCTGTTGTTTTTTAGAAATTTTTTTGTATTGCTTTTGTTGGTTTTCATGTTTGCTTTTCGCGTTCTCTGGCTTCGGTCTTAATGCTTTTTCATTGGCTCTTTAGCTAGTTATATATTTCTTGGTGTAACTCTATGGGGAACACAGTTTTTTTTATTTGTAATCTCCTGATAATTGGGTTTGGTTTAGAATGTTTTACTTGCCCGACGATGTGATCTTTCCTTAGGTCTTATATATCGTCCGAGAGAATGTTGTTAAGATATATACAATAATGTCCAACTCTGACTTTACATCACTTACCGGTACTTTTCCAAGTTAGCTGCGTTCTCCTGAAGAACCTTGCCCGCCATGCGACCCAAAGTTAGCACGACGTCTGAGCTACTGCCAGGTTGCCCAAGCCTAGACAGTAGCGGACGAGATGCAGAGGTTGGGCCCGGACCATGAACCTTCTTGTCAATAATTTCGCGCCTTATCCAGTGCGCTCTCTCGAGTTCCATAGGTTAAGCGACCATTTTATTCATAATGCATTTATTCTATGTACCTTGATTATCCCCATAAACTAGTTACTTCAACGTGGGACAGGTGACCAACTGAAGTTGTAGCGATCATCGGTATCCAGCTAAAACCTCTCCGTTTCGTTTTAACCTAACTACATCCTCAGTCTGAACTGACTCGAGTACAACCAACACGCTCCTAAATCTGACCTTAATACGTCAAGAGCTATGTGAAACTTGCACTTGGGTTTCTGTTTACTCTCATTGGCACATTTATCACACCAACTGGCGACTCTATCTCATGGATTGAAAGTTGTTCTGATTACCCTAGACTCAAGTAAACCTGGCTGAAATTTGTTCGCGGTGCGAAACTGCAAAAAGTTATCGTACGCTGAACTCCGGAGTAGCTTCAGATCCATTGAAAGAGGTTTTGAATGAAGCAAATCTGACTTTGGACCATACACTCAGAAAGATGTATGGATCAGATGAATGAATGAATCGTCCTCGTTTAACGCCCTTTCGGTGCCCAGCTGCCATGCCACCCGAAGGAAGCACAAGGGCTGAGGTACTACCAGGTTGCCTAAGTCTAGCCGAGAGCAGCCGAGATAACGATATTCGGTTCGAACCATGGACCTTAGGGTTAGTAAGTTCGCACTTCAATCACCGTGTTGTCTCGATATGGTGGCCCAAAATAGGGCGAGAAACAAATGTCCGATCAAATTGGTTAAGCTACGGCTCTAAGCGATATCGTACAAGAGCTACTTGGTTGCATATCAAAGAACCCACCATGATAATTTCTGTAGAGCCTTCAACCCTAGGACTGTGCGCAAGGAAGTTCGGTGTCCACCGATGTCCCTCCCAACCCCTTCCCACCACACATGCAAACGTCACTGGGTCACTTGACTGTCAGTTATCTGACCGAAAGGCCTTATGCTCCTCGCTGTCTATTAACAGTAAACAAAATCACACCCTTCTAAATTCACGAGATCCTTTCTACGTAGGAGCTTTTAGCGCCCGCACTCTATGTCAAATTGGCAAACAGGCAATGCACGCTGAAACCTTATACTCCCTTAAAATTGATGTATGCTCTGTCTCTGAGACCCAGGCGTGATTAAGCACCTCAGAACGCCAATGATGGACTCAGCTCTTTCACATTTCTCCCTCCGTGTGTCCGGTGACCCAGAAGCGATGACTCGTTGAATATATGGCGTGGGAGTTGCACTCAGCCCTAGAGCTGAACGCGCTTTGCTGGATTGGATCCCAGTGAACAATCGTCTTTGCGCCGTCCGGTTATCCAGTTCAATCAAGCCCAATCCTCTCGGCATAAAAAGTGTCGGCTTATGCCCCAACGGACTGCAGTTCTGATGCTGAGAAGGATACTTTCTACCGAGAGCTATCCGGGCTCATTCGTCAGGCAAAAAGCACTGACATTGTGATCCTTGCAGGCGATCTGAATGCTCAGGTAGTCGTCTCTCCTTGGAATCACATTTGGGTGGTCGATTTCGGAGTCGATGCTCGCCGCACAGACAACGGAGATCGACTCCTTCAGTTGTGTGCCGACCATGAACTGTTTCTGGCAAGTACGAACTTTCAACATAAAAATTCGCATCGCGTAACCTGGCGGCCACCAACTGCAAATCAACCGTGGACCCAGTTGGACCACGTGGCCATCAGCCACCGGTGGAGAGCCACAATTCAAGACTGCCGTTCCTTCTGGGGCACACCACTTGATTCCGATCACGCCATGGTGCGTGCACGCCTGACAGTTCGCTTCCTTCAGGCCCTCAAACTAGCAAGAAGCATGCCAATCCACTATCTTCGAAGAACGACCATAGCTCAACAGTACCGATCTGAGCTAGCCCAACAACTTCACAGTAAACCAATACTGCACTGGCAGTGAGCATGTGGATGAAGCGTGGCAAAATGTGAAAGGAGCTCATGTTAGCGGCGTTCAGTGCTGTCTGTCTGACCTCTCCGATTCGACCACAAGACCACTGGATGTCGGCGAGGTCGCTATCCATGATTGATGCCAGGAAATCCATACCAGCAGGCAACGAGTACGACGGCGCACGCAAATCCCTTAAACGCCAAATAGTGAAGAGCCTAAGGAAAGACCGAGAGCTCTGGTGGAAATCGAAAGCTGGAAGATGGAGAAGGCTTTGCTACGGGAAACAGCCGTGCCCTATATCAACTGATACGATCCGGTCCCCGGAAAGCAACGGTCAGCGAAACGACAAGTGAAAAAGGTGGCTCATTAATTTACTCGCAAAAATGTCGAAGAACAGTTCAGCTGGCCTCCTGCAACACAGCTTGTGGAGATAATGCATACGGGCAAATGGAATGTAAACCTTGATCGCCCTTCGGAAGAAGAAATAGAGTACGAAGTATCCGTACTTAAAGCGTGAGAAGGCACCAGGACCGGACGGTCTCTATCCAGCCCTCTTCAAAGAAGGCGGAGAATCCCTGGTGACCCATCTGACAAAGCTTATGGTGCTATATGGAAAAAAGAGAAGGTAACTGCAGAATGGGGAACATCGACAGTTATCCCTATCTTCAAAAAGGGTACGCGGACGCTGTGCGAAAACCACTGTGGCATCAGCCTGTTAGCTGTGACATCGAAGGTGCTCTCTGGTCTTATCCTTCGAAGGTTGACTGAACACAGGGAGAGACAGGTCCGTGAAAACCAAGCTGGGTTCCGTCCTGCAAGAGGATGCATCGATCATATCTTCCTCCTCCGACAGATTCTTGAACAGCGACACTGCTTCCAGCAACCAACAATGGTTGTGTCTCGATCTGAAAGCTGCCTTTGACTCTGTAGTCTGCCAGGAACTACAGGCCACAGGAGCAGATGCCCCCCTAAATACTTGACCCTCCTTGCGCTGTACGCCACCCCTGTGGCCGTGTGAAGGTCTACAGGAAGCTGTGTTCTGAGTTCACCACATCAAGTGGTGTCAGGACAGGGCTGTCCTCTTCTTTCCTCAACTTCGTCATTTATACGATCATGGAAGGCTCACTTATCAGCCTCTAATGCCTGTGAGTTCGAAGTTCTCCCGGGGCGTCCGCTCACAGATATTGAGTATGCAGACCACATAGCTCTTCTTGGATCTGACTCTGTGGTAACGCAAACAATATTAAATAACCTCAATAATTCCGCTTCGTGGTTTGGCATGCGCTTCAGTGTAAAGTGCTACTGCAAAACTGGGTAGGCTGGAACCCTAGGCTCATTCTTGCTGATGAGCCGATTGAGGTACTAGACAAGTTTGACTACCTGGACAGCTGTATCGGTCCCGGTGGGCTCGCGAAAGAGGATATTTCCGTCCGGATTGGGAAGGCCAGAGCAGCTTTTGTGAACCTGCATCACCTGTGGCGTAGGCGTGACGCCAGCTTGTCCGTCAAAGGTCGAGTTTACAGTGCTGCTGTGCTATATACCTGGCCGAGAACATCAAAAGAATTTCAGTGCTTGATGATCGACGTCTTCGGAGCATTATCCGAGTCTGGTGGGAACACCGGATAAGCAATGCTGGAATACGTCGAATGGTTTTTGAAAGAAATAATTCGCCCACGATGGATCAACTGATCGCACTGCATAGTTTGCGTTAGCTTGGCCACGTGCTTCACATTCCTATTGACAGATTTCCTCGAAGGGTGGAAAGAGCCAGGGGAGATCAAAGACTTGGCAGTGTGAAAGCCATTACCAGCAAACTCAGCTACGCTGGTCATTGTCGTCTCACAGGATGGGGACACATCAATGGTTAGAGATATTGTCAAACACGGCCCAGTCGCGCCCTCGATGGTGCTGGTGCACCCAAGTTATTGCCTTCAATGCATGGCACCCTTCCCAATTCCCCACTTAACAGTCCTCCGACAGACCTGTATTTACGCACCAATTTATCAGCTCCCGCCTCCAATGCGCAGCTACCTAACTCACCTCCCCAAATCGTCGGTGAACGAAACTGTGGCAGCTACAACTACTGTACGACAAGTACGCGGTTCTCACAGCTGACAATGATGATGATAATTATAGTAACTAGTCATACGATATGATAATAGGCTGATTAATCGAGTGTTTGGTGTGATGTTGTAGAGCAGTTAGCGATGCCAAATATCCTTTCACATATTTGCGCATCCAAAATCCCTGTGTCCCCCGTACCTAAGCATACTCTTTTGCGGACTAGATACCCAGATATTGTACGCAGACCAAGATAACAACTGTCATGATGAATAATTGTGCGCCAAACGAATGAATCTATCCACCTCTATAAACTCATAATGATGTTTTTAATCGAATTTGTTCGATTGAATGATCCTGAGGAAATAGGGTTATCAGATTTCATTGGTAATTAGCTAATAGTTGAGGTCGAGATAGCTCAGTGGCTAAGGAGCGGACTTACTGGTGTGAACGTACGTGCTTCACAAACGACCTCTAGATCTCGGTTGTTCCTGTCTATATTTGGGTAATCTAGCAGTATCTGTGCACCGAAATGGTGAACGAGTACTACTCCATTGTATTTAGCTAACAGCTACAAATCATGGAAATTCTAGGATACACCAGATATATAGAGTAACCATAGTTTTGTGTTAGAAACTACTCCAAAATGAGTATATTGAAGACTAAATTTTATTCGAATTAATTAAACATGAATCAAACTTCAGTGAGATGCATAAGTTCTGTCCGCTTAGTCTGGTTACTTAGAGTTGATCATGTATAGTTTAGTTTCGTACCAGGCAGAGGTATTCTCTAAAATTACGAAACAATTTATTCAGGAGGACTATACAAATTTGTTCAAAAACTATCACAAAGATCTGATGAAACCAGCGTCCGGGGCGTAGGAAGAGTAGTGGATAGGGAAGCTATTAGGGTTGGGGTTCGTCAGTTCAACGAGCAGCTAAAGTATAAGGGCGTCCTGGAAGCTGTTATGCCAGGTGACAGGATCGTCCAAATTAGTACGCGACTATGGTCGTGTTTACGCAGGGTACCATATATCGAAAGCCGTCATGAAGAGACGACTTTACCGTGGTGTGACGGCTTGTTTACCCGACCCACTGAGCTATACTGGGGGAGGGTGTCCGCGCGGTACTCGCAGTCTCTCATACCAGGTTGGTTAAAGGCTGGAGGTCTGAAGAACAGTCTCCTGGTCCTTCAGGTTGTGGGTTGGAACATGTGTGGTGACTTGCTCTGTAAAAATTGAAATGTAATTGCATTTCCAGACAAACACCACTGCCTTGCGTTCAGGCTTCTGAGCCAAAGGTTTTGGTTGAGGAACCCAATCGTCCTCCTGGCTAGGCGTGGGCGCCCTGGTAGTATCCCAGCCCATGTACAACCATGAACTGCAGACATACAGATAAACTCATCCCACATCGACCGTCGCGTGGTGCCACTTACTTGCTGCATACAGCAGGGCAGGTAAACGAAAACAGGCTACTGCTAACGCCCCCGTCCTTTCTCTTCCACATAATTTTCTTCCCTCTCTCCCTACCCCATTAATAACTCTCCCCTTATAGGCCCAGCACTAAAGACGGATGACTCAGTTCGTCCTGCATTGGTTTTGCAAGCAACATCTGCGCGTCATCCAGCGCCAACATACTCGGGTATCTCGAAATCAATCCTCAAGCTTCGATGTCCAGTCTATCTGACCACCTTCAATGTCCGCACTTCGAAGCAAGCAGGCCAACAAGCTGCTCTTGCTCTCACACTGGACTCGGTTGGCATTGATGTGTGCTGTGTCTCACAAACAAGAATTCAAGATGCAATCACAATGGTTGAGCTGACCGCCCCATCAATCTCCACTCGCTTCCGACTGCGCATCTCTGGCGATCCAAGGGCTGCTGCGGCAGGATGTGTACAGGTTGGTATCGTCCTAAGTCACCGGGCTGAAGGATCCTTATTTGACTGGATACCTGCTGAAAGTCACCTCTGCGAAGTTCGTCTCACAACGTCTGTGAAGGGGAAGTTGATCTACCTCTGTTTGTTGTGTCTGCTTACGACCCAACCGACTGTAGCTCTGACACCATCAAAGACAAGTTTTAAGACGCCCTGAATGCCCTGTTGCGACGAGCTAAAAGCTCGGAGATCGTTGTGGTTGTCGGAGAGATGAGTACATTAGTGGAAAGGCTTGACGCATCTGAGACTCAACTAAGTGCTTGACATGGATTGGGCTCGGTACATACGGACAGTGGTGTAAAACTGCTGCAGCTGTGTGCTAACCGCAGGCTGTTTATGCCGTACTAACTTCCGAAATACCCGAAGTCGTTTGGCTACACGGTGTCCTCCAACGGCGTGCCGGCCACGAACCGAAGTCGATCTCACTGTCAATGACGTGGACCAATAATTGACTGCTGTTCGTTTCGGAGCACATTTGTGGATTCCGACCACACTCGTCCGGCGCTACCAGGTTTACTGAAGCCTGGATATCAGACCGAATAGTGGCACTACTTAAATCTCGGAGAAATACCCCAGCCGGTCCAGAACATAACCTGACGCGACGAACTATCAGGGGTCAAGTGAAAGTGAGCCGACCGTGAAGTCTGGTGCACACGGAAACCCAAGGAAATGGATGAGGCCTAAAAAGTCGGTAATCCCCGAATATCAATTCAGTTGACCGGCAAGACCCATCCCCGGAAACCACCTGTGAGCGAAATTGTCAAGGATCGGAATGAATTGACCATCTTGAATAAAGAACGCCTCGACCGATGGGCTGAATAATTCGAACGACAGCTATCGTGACCACTAGCTGCCAATCATTTGGGGCCCACAACGGCCTCGGAGGTTTACAACTGCAAAGGTTCTCTCAAGTGCCAACGAGCTTCTGGTTAGGATGACCTCCCACCTGCATTGTTCAAGGATGGAGGTGAAATACTCAGTCAGCGCTTGTCTGATCTGTTTGTCTGCATTTGGGAGAAGGAGACTGTCCAGGTAACTGGGGAAAGTCGGTGACGGTGCCCACAAAGAGGTCAGCTTGACCCTGGTTGTAACGAGACCGCTGTCGCCACTTGTACTTCATCGGGTTATGGTGGTTCGTGAAACACTGACTCGACAGTAGCAAGCGGGGTTCCGGCCGGGTAGCGGTTGCGTTGACCGAATCTTCACACGCTGTCAGGTGCTAGAACAACGCCATACGTATAAACGACCCAACATTTTAGTATTCCTGGATTTCAAAGGCGCATTCGACTCGGTTGACCGGCAATCAGTCTTCCCAAACGAGATAGCCACACTTTCTGAGACACTAACTTCATCCGGAAACGTCTTGTGTGAGATCTAAACATGCTACCATGAGAAACCAATGTTTTTGGGAAAAATGTTTGTTCTCTGAATGATGAAGGACGTATAGTTTAAAATTCCCACCGGTGTTGACCGGAACGTTCTGACTTGGGCACGATCAATGCCAAGTCATCCATCCAATCTTAAAATAAGAAACGAAAAATGAGGGGCTGCGAGGAGAAAATAGCACCTCGCCTTTGGGGGATGTGAACAAAATGGTGGAGGGCAAGGGAGGTGCATTGAACAATACTCGAACATCCAACAGTAGATAATGATACAAAAGCTAATTTCAGTGGCTTCTCAAAGATCAGTCAGTCCAGAGCGCTGTGGGCGCGGTGAGGGGGGGGGGGACAGATGTGCAGTCGAGGGAGATGAGAACGTTCTGTAATAGATGAGATGTGTTTGGACTAGGATGCTTAGCTACCGCTAAACACGTGAGATAATTTCAACTGAGTCCAAGAAACCGGTGGCCGATGCGGTCCCGTTGAAGCCACCCAGAACCAAGGTTGCCGACCGGTCTGGCCATGTAATTGCACAGGGGTTAGTTCTGGCAGTCGAGAGAAACGGGCCGGGTAACCACTGCCATGCCGTGGGGTCGAATAACCATGTGCGATTCAGAGTGTCCTGCCCGTTGAAGCCGGCAATCAACAACAGTCCACCTGAAAAAAAATCATTGCGCAAAATACGGCAATCAGAGACTGATGAAATGAGATGAAATCAGTGGAGAATTAACTCGGAGGCAGAAAAAAGCACCCATTATTTGGAGATTTCCCTCTTGAAGATGGAAGCAGTTGCCGGACAGGAATAAGTGACTAATAGTAAATAGTTTAGTTGCCACATAGTGAGTGGCATAGTTTCAGCACTAGTTGCCGAAAACGACAACCCGATGGATTCTCTGTTACAGTAAAAATACCAGAGCTTCACTGGCCAGCCAACGATAGAACGACACTGCTCTGCACGACTCTGTGAACTGCAGTACAGTAATCCTCTCAAGAAAGACCTTTCCGAACAGAAGGACCTGCTCTAAAGAGTCTACGACAGTGTCCTCTATTGACGACATGTAGTTTACAAAGAGAGACCACGCCCATTGGGAGAGGTTCAATACCCCATTCCTTCCCTTTTCGATGGTCTCATTTGAGGTCACCGTACTGACAAAGGACCAGCAGAAACCCTAGTATGCGGATGAAGTCATGTGGCCATAAAAGTTATGCTGTACTCAAAAGACAACCACTGCATACACTCGAAACCACAGAACCGTCATCCTTTGTCACCCACGAGCATGTGACAACAATTTTTTCATTACATCTCTCGTCATGGAGCGTCAACCAATCGATACCCGTCACCCACATTTTCTTGATAACGTCACGTTATCACGACCCTGGCTGTATCATAGCAATTGATACAGCTAGGGTCGCGATAACGTGACGTTATTAAACAAATGTGGATGACGGGTACCGAAGGCATGACGCTATATAGCGAGACATGCAATAAAGAAAGATAGATAGCTTGCGGACTGTGTTAAATTTCACAAGCTAAGAGCTTGGTAAAACATTCTGCATTCAAAAACTGATTTGCGTTCAGCCCCGTAGAAATTAAACTGTATGGGAGATTACCTCTCTCTTATCGTTATCGCAGTGCTACCCAGATTCACATGAATATGTTGATTGTTGAATATGTTGGTCAGACGAACAGATAAGTGTTATTCCATTCGCATATGCAAATCCGCAGAGCGGAACTCACAATGACAAAAGGACATCTAGACTAGAGGCGTCATGGATTCTTAGCGAGTCAGTAAATAGGCTACGCATCCATCAGCGACGATGAAGCTAAAGACAGTCCTGGAGCGTGTGAGAGAGGGCGAATCGAACAGAATTCCTCTTGATAAGCACCTTCAGTGCTTATGTTGGATCTAGGTCGTGACATCGGTTACGATCGCTCTAACCTCCTTGATTCGATTTTGTTCGAAAAAGGGACAACCAAATCAACCATTCTCAGCATTCCATGATTGTCTGAATGGTACCAAATGGTCGTTGTTGCCGATAAACGTTTGTTTTTATGTACACTTTCGGGTCGATAGAATGATCTTGATCTCAAAGAATCAGATGTTAGTTGACACGGTGCAATTGATCCAGGTCAGGAGGAATTTCTGAAGGACATAGGAAACAATTATCAAAATACTGGAGTCAGATGTGCGCTCACTAAGCAAAGTGCACCGGAATGCTTCACACTAAGGCGTAACCATGTTAAATAATGTAGAAATTCTACTGGAAGACTGATACGAATGGAACAAGCCAGCAGGACTGCACAAAGACGGAGAAACATCTGACCCGACTGGAGACACAAGTCCGATGGCGCTGGAACATTATACGTAGAAAACCCAGAGTAGTTGGGTATTCCTCTAGCAGTAGTCTGCAGTATAAGTAGAGCATAGCCTCCTAGACGCATGGTAACGGGACCGGCCAAAAAATGGTCATTTTAATGCGATGGATATAGGGTAGGGGGCAACAATTCCATACAGGTGAGATGTAAGGCCACACATGATATGGAACGGATCCTATTGTTGCTCCCAGTCTGGTCATTGAAAAAGCGACGGGATACACCTGAAGCGGTTACTCTAGAGTGGTACCACCAAGATAATGCTGTCGTGACTGGGCACTAATACATCATACAAACTAAGGCACAAACTCTTCACGAGTACCGACGGTGAGTTCCCCCGGTTTCACTTGTGCAAAAAGGTTACGAAACTTAGAGGGTCAATTACCAGAGAAAGCGTATCTATTTGAAAGCAACAGCCCACTGACCACTTCAAGTAATCCGTTGTATCATTGGTTTTTTGAAGGAAGTGTGGCGACGGCTATTGGGGAGGATCAGCGAACAAGGGTTTCAAGAGTGTAGGATACTTGTTGGTTGCCTAAGTCGGATCAGCGAACAAGGGTTTCAAGAGTGTAAGATACTTGTTGGTTGTCTAAGATGATGCAGTCTGATATGTATGCAATATGTTTGGATGTTTTCTAGGGTGACTTTGGAGTGATAACTATCACAATGCGGGATACAAGGAGTGGGATACGGAAGATCGGTTGTTGAGACTCCTGTGTAACAAGACCTTTGAGACCGAATCGTGGTACTCCTACGATTAAATAAACCTGTGATGTCATCAGCAAGACGGCAGCGGTCATAGCGAACAGTCGGGTGATCGGGGTGTCAATTTTCCCTAACGCGTCGGCTTTAGGGCAAGTCAGCGGTGACGATTTTACGGTTATGGAACTTTGTCTCGCCGAAAAGAGGTACCCTATTCCGAGCTTAACTCCAAGAGTTTACAGAATATGGTCCACCAAAGCATCCTGTAAACCTCTCGATGGGGGTTATCAGGGGCTCAGAGGGAAAATTCGGAAAAGACGCGCAAGTGTGCGAATGAACCAGATGTCCGAACTCTCTGCATGGACAATGATGAAGGGAATTATCACCAGAGTGTGCTGATTAAATTTAACACAACAATCCAACATCGCCAGGCTGGAATTATGTTTTGGTCACAAACATAAGGCTAAAAAATAATTACTAGGTTATGGAAGAGTAGTAAGATCGCCATGAGAGTGCAAAGTTGATAGATGCGACACAGGGACCATTACGAATGGATGGAACTCCTGATATGAACGAAACAACATTCCAATAGTTGCATTCACTCTTGAGGACTAATCGGACTGACCGATTCAGTCTTGCTCGTGCGATTGAGGTACGTGCCTTAAATCTGGCCAGCTGACGGTATTTATTGGTGGTGTATATGGACGTCATTGGAAAGGAAGAAAATACATAAACATAGACTGTCCCAATGCTACAAATGTAAAAAAAGACTGTGACCCTGTGTTACTGATGCCTCGACTTTCGAAGATCTCACAGTCATCAAGTTCGTAGATTTCCTCTGATTAAGTGGAGGTCAACATATGCCTGTTGCAACACGTAGGTTGAGCCTGCCAATCTAGTAGTGAGCACTCGTGGCGCGAATGGCCAAAGCCTCATTCAGACGTGGATATTTGACATCGTCCGCGAGAGAGAAAGTGTGTGCAAACTTCAATCAACATTGTAATGTGGCTTTAACAACACACTATGGGTGGATCGGCAAAGCAATGAGGACCGGCCGACTCTCGACGAAAACTGTTAAGGGACCAAATATTAGAAGTCAAATACTAACCTTCGGTAGCCGGCCGTTGCACCAGAGCAGCTCCGCGCAGTTTACCATGACCACCGGGGTTGAACGAAGGAAGTGGTATCCAATTGGAACATCGGGGATCCAGCGCTTCGACGAGAGCATCGTTATTATTATCGTGTCGACGAAAAGAACTTCCGTCACCACCAACAACCAAGACCAAGTTTTTGGAGCCCAAGGTGGCACAGGCTGCTTCGTACCGACCTAAAGAGGATCAAGGGAAAAGGGCATTTCAATTGGTGCTGACTAGGTAGAGCAAAGCAGCGAATTCGTATGAGAACCTACACGACTTACTTGTACACATATCTGGTAGCTGAATCCACTGATCTCGCTCGGGAATGTAAGCCTCTACGCTGGACAGAGCTACTGCACCCGCTAGCCCCCCAGCAACCAGCACAGAACCCTTCGTACTGCTGACGAGGGTACCTGCGGTCAGATCATCAAGTCCGGTCGCCGCAGGACTGCTTCGTGCCTGGTTCATTCGCGCGATCGGCTGCCAAACAGCTCCCTCATGAACGCAGCCACTGTTGGTGGTTGTAACTGAGTTCCGCAGGGATGAGTTGGCGACTACTTCGGTGGCCCGTTCAGCGTGTTTGGCTAGCCAATCACTCAGTGCTGAGGAGGTCAAGCTGTGTTTGGGAGTAGCATTCAAAAAAAGATGAGTGTACATGCAGCACCAACACAACTAGAGTTTTGCATGCATTGGAAACAGTTGTTAAATCATTCAAAGAGGCCGTCATGTGGTTGACATGAGACCATGTGGTTACAGCGGAACGGTACGCTGTAGTATCGAGGGGATTTTCTTTGACAGATAGAAATACATGGGTCGCGGGGCGGACGGAGATGACTTAGTGTGTACGATGCGGTCTGAAAAGTTCTTGATCCATTAAAAGGGTTACTTTAGTGGAACAGTATGGGGCAGTCACTCCGTTGAAGATGGGTAACCGTAGGTTCAGGAAGGTCATTCACAATGTTCGGGTTCAATGGTGCGTGGCTTAGATTCACGTGCTTATTACGTGTGACATTACATACGATGAGAGAACCCACTGGATGAGTGGGTAGAATTTGCCCAAATACCACGGGTACAAGCCGAGAGTTTTCGGTTCAGACTGAATTCTGTGAACAGCTCATTTTCCCTCTCCAGTTCTAACTACGTTTGCATTGACCTGAATAAAAACAAAGACCGAACACCGCTTTGGTATGGCGGGATTTATGTACGGTTGAAATACCCACGTTCATGGCCCTGACACTTTAGAAACCGCTATCTACCGGTTACCGAAACGCACATCACTAGATTTTAAGGGTAGCGTGTACCAGGCTACAGTAAGGGCTGTGTTGTCGTATGGGTGCGATACATGGACAGATGTGAGGTATCTTCAGGTTTTTGACCACTGATGTCTCAGAAGCGTGGCTGGTTTAGGATGACGTCAGCGTGTTAGTAACGACGTGATTAGAAAACGGGTATTTAGTTATGCGGCGAGTACTTCAGTTGGGTAAAACACCCAGCACCACCGACTATGATGGCTCAGTCATGTGCTACGCATGCCCAAACACCGTTTACCGAGACGAGTGTTCTTCTCCGTGGCTCCTTCAGAATGGTGCAAACGGCGAGGTGGACAACGCATGAGTTGGGAGAAGGGCGTGAAAGAGATCACGAAGAGTTTGGGTGTTGTACACCTTCCAGGATGGGGTTCGCGTGACCCCACTTGTGCTTGGCAAGAAGTGGCGGCTAATCCATGTCAGTGGCGTTCATGCTGTCAGTTTCTTTCCAGATTGTCCGATTGAACGCTTGGAGGTGTAGGTACCTCAGAATACTTGACATAGGACAGCACTAGGCCCTCTCCCTCACTCACTCTTTTTCTCTTCTTTTCACTCTAGGGCTTTAAATATTAGACGAATCTTATGGTTGTACGGCAGTGAAGCAACAGTGTCAACATTGATGTTGCTGTCTTTGATGATGATTTCATTATTCATAAACGCTTGGCAGTTTAAGAATTGCGTTCATCAGCCCAAATGTGTGTGCTACCACTTACCACCTTAATCGCTTTTTTCGCGATCGAACAACTGTTTGTCAAATAAATATTTGCCACAGCTACTGCTGCTGGTATCGATTTTCTCCCAACTTGTACGGCACCAACTGAGATTAGATGAACGGGGTAAGTACCAGTTTGCTGGATTGATAAAACACACGATATGCGGAGAAAGCAAAGTAGGTAGCTTCCACGTGTTTTCGTGTACCACTGGCTACGGAGCAAAACAGGACACACACAGGTGTAGGGCTTCAGGGAGTAGCTGTATGTTGTGAGTTTAGTAATACAGCTGTTCCCGCACAGATAAACGCGGTGCAAGGAACTGCAACAATCAATCTGTAATTCGAGGAGATACTGGTAGTTCATGTTGTGGTGATGGCTGCTGACTTATTTGTTAAGTTGAGAAAGGTCGACCTTAGGGGTGTTAGTCACCAGAAACTGAACAGATAACGGGTAATGAGTAGGTGTTATAGGCTTGTCTATAGGTTGAAAACAAACCAATCGCTAATGAATATATTTCTTGTAAGCAGTCAAAGAGATAATGCCCACAGCACTCCCGTTAGACTGGCCACGTTAACTATGGTCGGTCTGGGCCAAAAAGTGGAGCACTGAATATGAATTTTGCATTTCTTGGGACCCAACAGTAAGAATCATGGTTGACCTCTGTCCGTCTAACATACTAGGCAGGCGTGCACTGGAAAGATGAACTTGCATGTGGGTGGCGCGTGTTCATGGTTCAAGGCCGAAAAGCAACAATGCGGGCTGTTTTGACTGGTAGTCATATTGTTACGATTGTTTGATTTGGTAGCTGCTGACTAGCAGCTCACGTTATCACCTAGACCATCCAAGTGAACTAAATCGAGCAATCATCTTGCCCTGTCTTTTGGATGGGAATATTCTGAGTCATCTGAAACGCAGTGTGCACATTATGCTGAGTTTTGAGGTGAATGAATCCGGTCCCAGTGAGAAAAGTTTCACTGACTATTTCACCACACACGTTGTCAAGCACGGAACGGATGAGTCCAAGATTTACACAGTGGCTCCAAATGAGGAAAACACCCCCTGAAAGAACCTCCTAACAAAAGACAAGTGTGAACACGTTCGCCTGTTCAGACGTGAAAATTCAGATGCGTCCAACGTGCGTTGGTGGAGTAGTGGTAACACGCTCGCCTCGCATGTCAGATGTCCGGGGTTCAAATCCCGGCACGGCCACTGGATATGCACTGCTGATGAGCTCTAATAAGAGCGAAACTCGAGTCCAGTGCTTCCCTTTGGTGTGGACTCACCGGAATAATTACGCCAGAACAGGAGGACTACCGTTCAAACGAGAGTGGTGTGAATATGAACAAAAGACAAACCGTTCGGAGCCTTCACCTGGAAATGAGCAAATCATGCTGGACAATATATGCATTAGAGACAGATGCACTGAAAGTTCGTGAGGTGTGACTGTTCCATTCTGTGACTAGTTTAGGAGTGTTGTAATGAGATGATCCCCTTTTTAGTTGTTATTGGAACCGAGCTATGTGCTGCATCGCCAGCTAAGCTGACTAAAATGACATATTTGTCACCCAAATTATGTTCTCGACGAAACCGGTGCAGGCCGAATTGTAACAAGATGCCGAACAGAGCAACAATAAGCTAGATTGGTTATATGTATGAACATAGTGCAATATTATCCATGTGTCCCGACCACTGGACGGAAAGGTCAGAACGATCCACTCGACAAAAAATTACAAGGACTAGGAGAATTAGTCACGATGTTAGGAGTTTCGGTAGCTCGATTGTTAGGTGAAATATACGGAAAGCGATGGACTACTGAACTCGATATGTCAACACGTCACCGGATATCGCTGTCGGGAAGATATCGTACCAACGTGAGCCTACAAAAATGTTGGTGAGTAGAATCTTAGTCAAGTAAACCGGAGCGATCGCAAATGCCTCTGAAACAGCATCATTTAGATGATAGCTGAAGGCTACAAGACTGCGTTTGTTTGCATCTACGGCACAACAAAACAAAACAGATTTGCAAACAAACAGGCTGCCAAGGGATCATGTGATTCAGACAGTGTTTTGGATGCATGGAGAGTTCCAGTAATTATGGTCGAAAAGCAGACTAGTTAGGTTGGGTAGAGGTAGTGTAAACGGCTAGTGAAATTTCGTGACCTGTTTGGCTTTGCAACACAAATAGACTACACCAGTGACCCTAACATAGATTATCCGCTGAAAACGAGATAAAACTACACTTGAGTAACAACATCCGCCTAATCTATGTCATGCGAAAACTAGTTAAACGGAAGCGTAGTGTTTTTCGATTTCATACTATAAGGTTTGGGACCATACACCACAAGGTAATTGTTTATGAGCTGTTGGCACGTTCGCACTTTGTTTAACTCCACCAATTAGAGCATCAAAATACGCAGTTTACATTGGTATCGTTCGGACATACCACGGCCTCTCAGAAACTTGCTTAGCCAACTCCAGTATCAAAAGGAATCCAGATGGGTAAGAGAGATATTCCTTAAAGTGGGTAAATCAACAACACAGGCCTCCGCAATTCTGCTTTTGCTCTGAAAAACCATGGGAATGACACCCTCATTGGCGCAGCGCCAGTATCTTCATTCTGTTCCACTTTAAAGATAAGAATTGAGGCGTGTGTATACGCCGGATCGACAGCAACGAGTTGATCACCGGGGTTAATGAAGAGCCTCTAGTACTTGTAACATTCGATCATTCCGAAAACGAAGCTGAACAGAAATGGAGGGAGTGGAAATCACTGTCGAACAACATTTATTTTGTGAGGGCTTTTGCTGAGCTCCCCACAACTCAAACGCCCAAAGTATGGGAAACCTCTGGGACCTCCCCTGTCGAGCACACGTCGTTAAAAGAACAGAGTACTTGACAGAACTGAACGTATCAAAGAGTCAAAGAGTTTTCAGCAACCTTGTGAGTAGTTTCCCCCATGAAAAATACTGAGTCATTTATGCATATATCGTCGTTCCAAAAAGGGACCCATCCGACTTATCTGGTCCGGTTGCTTTTTCCCAGATAAACGCACAGAAATCAAACAGGCACTGACTGAGGAATCCAACGTCCTTAATCGGAGCAGGCGAAATGCCATCGGAACCAGAAACTCGGTAACACTTATGTAAGGAGACACATCCACACACCATGGTAGCCTCACTTTAGTCCACCAGCTCCGTATTTTGTTGGTCAATATGAACATTTCACAACCGGTTGTTCACTTCATTCTATTTCATGCAACCTAATACACCGCCCTTTGCTAGATGTGTCACAAGACTTCGTGCAAACAGACGTCTTTAACAAAAAGTACGGCACTCCCACTACGGAATCATGGCTGTACGCCGGTTGGGATACAGCCAGGGATCTCGACCACAGCCTTTGGCTCAAAATCCTGACCGCAAGGCACTGGTGTTTGACGAGGAGTGTCAGAGAATGGCATTTTTTAAGGAACAAGCAGCCACACATGTTCCAACCTGGAGGGCCAGGAGAAATTATCATCATTATTGGCAGCAAACTCGGATGAGAACAATGGTGCCTCACGGTCGTACAATCATGTCAATTTATTTGAATAAAGCTTTATAATGGAAGAAAGAAAAAGTGGAGTAGGAAAGGGGACCTACGGCTAACCTCCCACAAACATGCACCCAGTCAGACAATCTGGATAGGAACTGACAGCATGAGCGCCACTGAGATCGGTTAACCGTCCTTTCGTTCAGCATCTCTAATCAAGTAATTACCGTGTATACGAATTTCTAAGTTACACTTACAACAATTTGAATGGAATGACAAAAGGTGGCTATAATAGAGAGCTGTACTCTCTTAAGGGGTTCACACATAAAGTCTGTCCAAGAAAGTTTAACGAAATGGTAAATCCGCTTGTGAACGAAAGTTCAAAGGTTCCCGGCCTAACAGAATAACATCCTCAAAATACTCTTTCAGCATGCACCTAGGTTCTTCCATGATTGAATAAACCGGGCGTATCAACCGACCTGCGTCGGTAAACGGACAGGCAGAAAAAATCAGTTAGTAAATTATTTCCAGGTTCTGGTAAATTCGGGGCTAACAAACGTACGTCAGACTACGACTTGTAAAACCGCACACATGATCAGGTTGTGACTGGAGGTTTGTAAAGCTGCGTGAAACAAAAGGATGAACGGACCCCATGAGCTAGTTGCATTCCTTCGTGTTCCGAAAGGAAAAAACCAGGCAACTTGTGCCAATCCTGCAAAACCCTTGTGAAATGCTGCAGACAGAGGTCTGTAGAATTACAAACTCAGAGAGTTAGGTGGATCTTATGTTTACAACTCGGTGGATGTGTTTGCTCAAGACAGCTTGTGCTATAGAGTAAGTCGAAGTCAAGTAGAGATAGCTTTGCGCCCGTTGGAAATATAAGAGACAAGCAGTCAACGCCAAGAGAGGCCCGTCCAAACAGTGTAAAAAACACTCACCGCTCTGTTGTGTTTAAATCGACCGACCCGTTGGATCCGCCACAGACATAGAGGACATCCAGCAAACCGTCAGAGGTTGAACAAAACGAATGTGCCAGGGCAAGCCGACCTCGGGGTTTGGATAATCGGGGCCCAAGTATTGCGGCATCGAGAGAATAGTAGGGAAATTGTGGGTTGTCGGTTGGTGTCGGGTCAGAGAACAATTCACTCCTTGTATGCACCTCTACACTGACCAAACAACCTTTCCGTGCATAACCCCCGACCAAAATGAGATGATGCTTGCCGTCTACGCGGAGACATCCCGCTCCGGCTCCAGATCGTGCCTCGATCAAGTGTGGAATGGCTGAGAAATATGGTGCATAATTGTTGTCCGGAGTATGAGTCGTTCGACCGTTCGACGATGCACCACAGAAGGAGTCCTCACTAGACGAGGTTGCAAGAGCATTGACTGCAGCTCGTGCTAAATGAGATGCGGTTTCGGCGGTCACAGTCCTTGCGACCTCTACAGGGGGAGAATAAGAAAGATGCGGAGACGGCTGTAAGGTGAGGATTCTAGAAATCCTCGAGCTCATTCATTGGATAGAAAACACATTACCATGCGGAAAGGGATGAGTTAAACTGTACATCGTGCTATCACAAATGTATGAGCGATGCTTGTTCCATGTACAAGTGGAATGCGCTCAGTTGAACAAACAATTAGGGGGCCGTGCAATTTGAAGAAGTAATATCTATTCAGAGAAAGGGACGAACTTAAGTTGTCATGGGACATGCGTTTAGCAGTAGGCATTTTGGCGCGGACAATCACGCCCCGTCCACAATCAGTACTTGTTTATTGGCACGTTTGCCAAGGATAAGAATTGATGAGATCATTATGACTCTGTGATTCCAAAAAATGAAAACCACAAGATGGATGACAAGTTTCTGGCGTGTTGACAGTGCACTTCTACGATAGTCAACACACCTTACGTGGTTCTCGCATTGCCAGTATGCCATCAAATAAGCCAAACTGATGGATGAATCGGTAGCCATTGTAAAATTTTCTGGTCATTTACCACCTTAGTAAGTTCGATGAGGAATGCCCGCCTCATGGGGGCTTCTGACACGTACTGAAAGGTCATAGATCCCAATAAAACTCGCTTCAACGAGTAAAATAGATGTGGCCGCCACCAGAGCAAGAGGAAATGCCGTCCGTTTTGTGATGGATATTTGGAATATGGAGTTACGATTCCTCTGAATCAGCAGGACCAGCCAATGCGCAGTGTATAAGATAGGTTTTTGAACGAAATAACGAAACCCACAAGCGGTGGCCTATTTTCAGAGAGAAAGCGCATTGAATTGTGTATTAAAAGTGATGCCGTTGTGGAGGCTTCACTCCAGAAAATTCCCTTCTCCATTCTACAACATGAAGTGAATTGTTTTCATCGTCGTGATTTTACTCTCCAAGAGATGAATGGGAGGGGCTGGTTGCGTCGTGTGTACGGGGTCAAAAGGGAAGTTAGCTGGAAATTCGAAAGCCACTGTTATGAGTGTAAGTCAGGCAACGAATGAAACCCGGTCGAAGATTCGAATGATCCAGTAAAAAATGAACATAATAGCCTTCCAAGGGGAGCGACCCCCTCCTGAATGATCTAGGAGGATTTAGCTTGAAGTTGGCAGCCTCTGAAAGGCCATTTTTAATTCCAATTAGAAGCAACTCTAGATATCCAGAGGCCATAAAATCACATTGCACAAAGGACCAGGAGTCAAGAACCCAAAGTGAGTACGCAGTTGCCGTCGTTACTGACAAGTCTGCCCACAAATTTACAGCGTGCAAGGCATGTAACTGCCGAACAAGTTAGAGTGATAAGACGACCTTCCCTGAAAAGAGTTAATCAAAACATACTTCAAGAAACTGCCATGCGTCCCAATAATATTTTTATCTGGAACCTTCTTAACCAAAGTGGTGTTCTGATGGTGTTCTAGTCTTGAATACAGAAATTAGCTAGTCTATTTGCTAATGGCCGTCTTTTAGTAGCAAGGACGATCAAAATGACATTCCTGGAGAATCGAGACGGGCGCACCAACATCACGCAACTGTTCGCGTTTTTGTGACGTTATTCACGATTAACTTTAAGTTAATCGAGAATAACACGTCTCTGAATGCAAGCATCATACAGCCTCATGTTAACGTATCACGTCACAAAGCTCGACACAGTATCATCACCTGTCACACACGTGCATTTGAGTAGTAGATCGCTTTCACGCTCTAAGATTAATCGATACTAGTTGCCAGAAAGTAGGTCAATAAACACTCTGGCTTGGTTTGAAACATCCGGAATTAGCTATAGTGGTGGACAAATCATACACAATTATTGTCGGTAAGCATCAGCACCGAAAGTGATCCCTTGTTTCGTACGTGTGAAGTGCAAAGTTATAATTCAGGATTTCTCGTTGTCATGTATCCCTGAGCAGAGCCCAGCTGCACGAGTCGTGACTGCATTTTAGATGAAATCAGTGCATGCACTAACACGACGGCAGCGAAATTCAGTAAGATGCGTCAGCTCTGTCGTCAGAACCGAATGCAAGAAAGTAGAGCGGAAATTGGTGGATCTAATAGTGCAAAATCTAAGTACCCGTCGCATGAACGAAGAGAGGCTTGAGGTGAACTGGGTTCACCGACCAACCGTTTATCGGACGGGTTCACTACCAACTGAGTAACCGGGGATTCTTGATCTTCGTCTCGTATAAGGGGCTTGGAACTTACAAATGTCCTGAACAGCTCAACCGGCTTGAACCTGTCCGCTGGAAAGTAGTGGTTTGGGCTCATCGGGTACTAGAGGTTGGTAAATTGCGGTGGTATGCTGAGTTGCTATAAGTGAGTTATTCGGGATACAACACAGCAATTATGCTGACTTTAAACACACAGAAAGGAAGGAACTCGAAAAGTATTGATAGCAGAAGCGACGCACTAACACAAGGTTCATTATTTCGTCACCAAACTTGTGTTAAACGTTGTATGATATGAAAACCAATTTAGATGTGATGCATTGTGATCAAATCAACATCATCCACTTTCGATGAACTAGCGGGAAGCATTTTGGTTCTCTCGTCATAACGTCAACACTCGCTCTGCGGAAAAAATGACGACTAGCTAGCTTGATATCATTCAAATTTCAAAACAATCCAAATCGTAATAGCAATAATAGTGCTAGTAATAATGACAGGTTTTCACCCAACCTGCGGGAGGCATACCAGTTTCGCCATGAGCTCGATAGCTTTGTTTGTCAATGGTTCATGGACGCATCCGTTGTGTCAGCTTTCCGTTTACCACTCAAAGTAACTCGTTTAGCTTTTGTAAACCTCGAAAAAACGATAGGCCCCGTTTCACATTAACGCGGGGGGATCCATGTTCGGGCCGCACGGTCTCCAATTCTTACGGGAAATTAAAGGATAAGCTGGCTGGGGAGTTTCTGTGGATGAGGGAGGCTTACTTCACAAAGGATTGGCATGGAAGCTGAATGACTATGGTGCTTTATTCCATTGCTACTTCAAGTTAAGTTGTATACATTAGCACCTGCTCACACGTCAGACCAAAGTAGTCTGGTCTAATAAGAATCACACGCAATTAACACTTCCAGGCCATTCTCCTTGGATGATGATTGTTCGGGAGGTGAAGTGCACTCTGCATGCAGCTAGCAGACTGAGTGAGATGTGGTTTACAAACAGTTACACTCACGTCCAGGTAGATCTCAGGGACAGTTCATGGGAATCCAAAAGACAGAGGTGCAAAACCAATCTGAAGTTGACTCGTATTCGAGTCAGATGCATACCGGCGCGATTTTGACTCCATCCTCGAACTGCGCTCACATAAACAGTAGCGCTGATTGTATAACGCCGTACCGCGAACGGCTAAAAGTCGCCTGTTCAGAGTATACGTCTGACTAAAGGTAACTGGATCAGTTCAGATCTTAATCTGAATAAGTTTCAGAAATATAAGTGCTTCAGAGCTTTTCAGAGAAACGTTGACCATGGGTGTTTCAGCATAGGCTTTGTACACAGCGCGTCATTGCAGTAATCGTCTACGAGTGATTCCACTAAAGAGAAGCTAGTTCCCTAGAGCGCACTTAAAAGCGTTCCTCATCGGCCAAGATTTGGTGCGCGATTCCCCAAAAACAGAAGACCTCTACGCTCAGGAGAGACTAGCTACTCCTCTGTTGAAGAAGACTGTCACAATTAAAATTACTAGGACAATAAAAGAAACAAAAAACAGACAGGGGTCACAAAAGAATAAAAAAGAAAGGAAGCTGCTGAAGGCGATTCTTCAGTTCGTGAATGTCTACTAAGGAATAGATGGCCTGACCATATCTGTGGAGTTGCTTTTCACGGGTCTTCCAAACTATGCATGTAAAAGCCAGGGGCGAAAGATTGTATGGCAAGGACTCAGGAAACTCACCCTCATCTTCACGTGGAACAGGCGAATCACGACCGTCGTACTGTTCATCCGAGGAACTCAGGGACTCGTTCACCGACTCAGAAGACGTCGAGTGAGGAGTTGACCGACCAGCCTTTCCATTACTACCATTACGTGCGTACCGTTGATTTGTCATGCACAATCGTCGACGACTAGGTGTAGATGCGGCTGAAGTCTGGCGACAGCGTTTAATCGATAAACTGACCAAATGACCGACCAATTTACCAAGCCAGATTGAAGTGGATCCAACTGGGACAGCACCACGCGGTGGTTAGCAAAGGTGACATATGAAAACGGCAGGAAACTACATTAACTCGGCGAAATCCTGAGGATTACGTATATTGGATAGGTTACACACGCGCTAAAGGGAGAAACTGTGGTTCCATAGGGTAGGGGGATAGCAGACGATGTCACACATATGGAGTACGCCAAAGAAGGTCGCAGTGCCCCATTTGGGCAACGACGTGACGTCAGTGGACTAAGCATACAAGAACCGGGAAGTGAAAAGGTGTTGGAAATAAAAATCGGACAATTAACTTAATTGGCGGAAAAATCTACGCGGGGTAGATTGGGAAATACAAGCAGGCGCAGGACAAGTTGAACTACCACCGCAGCCAAGAACCTTTGTGAAAATGTTATATGGAAAAGGAAACTACGTGCGTGAGAGAAGGGCTGAAAGTGAAGAAAAAATATAAAAAAAGAGCTGAGTGTGGATGTGAGATTTATGCGGGTTAGCGCTGGAAACACATAGTAAGATGGTGTTTGTTAGTTTGAAGGACTGGTCAGGTCCCGTCACCGTGCTCTGTCGAAATACTGGACTGTTGATTCGAAAGTTATGAATATCAATCGGCCGATAGGAATGCTAAGTAATAGAAATTCAAGTTTGAAATTCGATGGTGCAACGGAATAATGCACCAACTGCCTAATACGCCCCCTACCCCAAACAGCGATTCGCCAAGAATACCTACGGACACCTGTGTGACGCTGGAAAGCCGAAGATGAAAACTTGCTTTTAGGCCTAAATTGCCTGTGCGTCGAAATTCACTACGTGAGAATTAAACGCCAGTCTGGTGACAGACACATCTGAGAATACACAAGGCTGATGACGATGTCCGTGGTAAAACTAGGACCCGAAGTGAGATAAGATTGGAAAAATGTGCGTTTTTGGTTTGTTTCTCTTTCACTATTTTTCAGTTTATTTTCGCAGCTAACTGCCAAAAAACGGGAAAAATACATCTCATAATGAGAGAATGGAGGTTACCAAGCCGATCGGGTGGAACCTGGTCATACGAAAAGTACGTGCGTATGACATTTTCAGATGCTTTTCGAGTATTTTGATGACAGTCACGTTGCTACCCAGGAGATACGCTTAACGGAACCTAGAAGTACACCACTCCGAATATGAGACGTTCCGTTGTGATCAACCGGATGTGGGCGCGCAGCTTACAATAAAAGTGTACTGTTGCACTTGTCTGGAAATCAAGACAACACACTCTAACGCTTTTGACTATAAATTATGGAACCAAAATAAAAAGGATGCATACATCAAATTTTAACTCATGTAGCTAAAGGGTTCCGTAAAATTGCATACACATCACTCTGGTTTGAGCAATCCTCCACCCACCTGGCGCGATCACTCTGGCTCGTCTACATCCAGAGGCAGTGGATAAGACTATTGCCCATGTTGAGACATCAGCACAGCCGCGGTGACGGACAAAAAGCACCCATCGGCACAGATGTGGGCACTCAGAGACATCAAACGCGCAGTTGTTGAGCTGTGTTACCTCGGTCAGCACGCATGGAGGTAGATCAAAGTTCAAGCCCCTTAAATCCGGAGAGCTTGCGCACCTAATGCGTTCAAAGACGAGCGAAACCGAAACCCAGTGTTTTCCCCCGTCTACTATGGCCTAGGCAAGGTTGCACTTAGGCAGGGGGAGGACGGCTCAAGCGGGTGGGAAGTGGATACATTAGGAGCGAAAATCTAGGCCTGTCCAAGATGCAGGCCGGCTTCTAGCTTCTGGAGCCTACCAGTAGACAAGTGCAAAAGCAAATGTATAGTACAACAGCGGGAACACGGCAGTAAGATTTCCTGTTTCATGTCGGAGACAGCCCTAAACAGAGCACTAGAAGAAAACTAGAAAAGATCACGTCTCTCTTGCTTCAATCGGATAAATGTCACCACCATTGCCATTTTGTTGTTACCTTCGGCAATTTCGAAATGAAAGATTTGATAGAACACTTACTGACTTGGTGCGTGAAAAATGACTTATTCACCATGTAATGAGTGTGAGCGCCATCTCTGAAAAGCGTCAAATTCATCTAACCAATAAGATCGTGAAAAAACCATTCCTTCAGCAGTTTAGTTCCCACGATCATATGCACGGAATACGCGCATGCGGTCCATGTGTGAGCAGTGACGCTGGTGGCTGTCATCGCACAGATGCACTAACTGTATGAAAGTTAAGCGGAATTCAGCACCGATACCGCTTCACCGTTCGCAGTTAGGTGCTGCTACAGCCAAGAAGTCCATCCCACAGGCTTGTCAGTCCAGCATCAAGGCGACCCTTGATTCGTCGGAAGTCTGGACCCAACAGCCAATCATGATCCAGTATCTGCCGGATGCCGGTTGTTAATACCGTATCTAGAAGGCGTCAGAATTTCCAGAATATTGTCGCCGCATGCACTTCGTAAACGACGCGCTGTACATGTGTTTTTGAACCTGGTTTTGGGCGTTAATACAGGTTGTGCACCTTTGGTGGCTGTTTTGAGGAGAACGTTAGCTTGGAAGGTTCAAACCATGAACTAAGTTGAGAAAATACCGTTATTACAATGGGAGTGGCAGATATGGGTGGCCAGATATAGTTTAACCTGAGTCACTCAGCCATGGTATCGCAAACGCCTTAGAATGCACAATAATGTATTTGAGAGCAGTAAATCGACTGTGACCAGTGGCAGATCCCTGAGCCTGTGTGAAACCGAAGGCGATTTG